>CM042058.1:2500-22500 GCA_023525745.1 Arctium lappa | reverse complement strand
AGGAAACCCACATATAGAACCCAAACCCCCCCCCTAAAGAATCCCACCCACAGCCAAGGCACTCTCATAAGCATAAAAATTAAAGTAAAACTAAGAATCCTCAAGAACAAGAAAGAGGAGTAAGAGACATAAACAAGAAAAGCGACACGAAGGAAACAAACCCAAAAACTCTGAACAATGGAATAGACACCAAAACAACTATACATCAAGGAGACACTTGTTGAATGACTGGGTCATTCCCACAACTTAAACTTCCAAGAATCGAACCATCCACTTTCATAAAATCCGGGGCAACATAATTAGAAAGAACATTATTCCCCATTTTAGAATTGAGGTCACAACGAGCATAATAATAGTCCAAAAGACCTTTAGACCAAGACTTTCTAATGTGATCAGGAGGTTCATTCCCAAGCTCAATCCAAATATCGGCGGTTTTCTTTTGTAACTCCCAAGTCTCCTTAGTAACTCCCAAAGGAATTTTATTCAAAACATCAAACTTATTTTTAATCTCCACCTCTTTAGCATTCCCTCCATTAGCATTCATTTTGGCATCCGATAACTTAACCACAGGCTTATACTCCATACTCACAACCGGATCATTCCCTTGCACATTCTTCCCCTTATCCACAATCTTTTGAGCATTTTTAGATTGATCAACAACAGATTTGGAACCCGAAGGACCAACAGCTCCAGAATTGCTCTTAACAGCCTCAACTTGATTCCCTCCACCTTGAATCACCCCATTCTTTTTTCCAACAGCACCACCAATTTGAATTCCACCATTTTGTCTTCCTTGAGCCCCCATATTCCTATTTTGACCCCTCCTTCTTCTCACAACATTCCAAGTACCATCATACTTTTCTTTTTCATTCACCTTTTTAATCTCCACCTCAAGTAATTCCTTAGCTTTGATTTCAGCTAATTCTTCATTAGATTTAGTTCTAATAGTACAATCCTTAAACGAGTGACCAAAAACTTTGCAATGAACACATTGGGGGGGGGGGGTTCCATTGGTATGAAACTGGGATTGTAGAAATAGGGAAACCACCCCATTTAGCCTTCACTCCAACCGGTAACTCTCTATCGGCATTAACTTCAACTAAAACTCTAGCATAAGTAACTCTTCCGGAATTCTTCAAACATCTTTCCTTTGTAACATTATCCAACATAATAGGCTTGCCAACCCCACTAGCCAAGTAACTAATCCCTTCTCCATTCCATAGCTCAAAAGGAACACCATGAAGACTAATCCATAATGGGACCTTGTTTGGTTCGGGTTTAGTCCTTAGAACACCGGGAGACCATTCCCTAATAAACGAGGGGACCCCATTCACCAACCAAGTTCCATTCTCTAAGACCTTCCTCATACCCTCCTCACTTTTGAATTTAAAAAGCCATATCCCCATTTCACCATCCAAAGACATATCACTAATATCAAATTTCCTCCACATCCTTCTAAGATTATAACTCACCTCCCGAAAAGGTAAATTAGTACCCACAAAATATCCATATAAATGCAAAGCATAAGCCGACGATCCTCTTTTCACCACATCCTCCGGTATATCAACAAGAATACTACCATCCGGTTGAACCAAAGGAGGGAAAAATTTAATCACCACATCATCCAATTCATTTTGCTTCTTTAAAATCTCAGCCATATTCTTAACCCCCGAATTCCAAGCATTTCCAATAGCCGGGTTATCAATTTTGGCAGCCCCACCCTTCACACCATTAACACCATCTAACCCCACATTTTCATCATTCTTTTTTTCCATCTCAACTTTAGCACTTTCTTCCTCCAAACCTCTTTTAATTTTATCAATCAAATCACTGTTTGGCAAAGTAGGGGAATTCATATTCGGATTAACAATCTCCTCAAATTTAGCATTATCAAAGTTCAAAGCATCATCTTTTTTCGGACCATCACTAGAAAGAATACTAGTGAAAGATTTACCTTCATCATTCTTTCCAATATTATCCAAAATTCCAAGAATACTCTCCGTAATAACCAAATCTTGATCATTCAATTCACTTCCAATAATATTTTTCACCTTCTCCAATTCTCTTTTCCGTGCCATCTCCTCTCTTAAAACTTCTTTTCTTTTGAGCTCTTCAGCCTCAACAAAAGCTTTTTTCTCCTCTCTAGACATCTTATTCCAATTGGGACAAAGAACCCAAGTAGTAGACTTACGAACATCCCCCTTTCCCAATCCATCAATCGACGCATCACTACTAGTATTGCCACAATCTGATAAGCTACCCTCCGATTTAAGCTCATCCGCACGATTTTGGGAACAAACATTTTCAACATTTCTCTTAATAAGTTCATCAAAATCATCCAAATCCTCCTTGCTAATTTCCACAGCAGAATCCGAAGGCAAAGAATCCACAACCTCATCAAAAATTTGAGATAATCGACGAGATTGAATCCTTTCCTTGTACAACGCAATCTTATTCCTAATTTTCTCTTTAGTATCATCATCTTTAGCTTTCTCAACTAGAGAAATAATCTTGGCCTTAAAATGGCTAGCAAACAACTCACTTTCACTTTCAGAAACAGAAATAGGAACAGAAATATCACCTGAAGCAGAATGAGATTCTTCTCCAAAAGGTTCAGAAATAGGTTCCATGTACTCCTCATCAGCAATAGAATCAATATTCGACAGCACCTCATCTTCTTCCATAAACACACCCTTCGAACCAGATTTTTTCGAACCACCAACAGTAAGAACAACCTTATGAGGAGACTTACTAGCCTTAATCGAACCAGAGGATGGCTTCACAGCCAACTTCGAACCCCCTTTGTTGTGCTTACCCATAATAAACCAACTCAAAAAGAGTCAGCGACCAACAAGTCTGCTCCTGACTTCGAATAACAAAACCCAAACAAGAAATCGATTTGACCCACAATAAGCAACAACAAAGAAATCGATTATAGATAAGAGATAATAACACCCAAATGATCCTATACTCACCAACAATTTCAGAAAAATCAACCCACACAGAACCAAGATCAGTTGGCGACGCAGGAACAAAAACGACCAAAAAACCCAAAATCAAACCCAAATGAGTAGAACAAAACCAAAATCGATTGTAGATCTGGATTAAGACACCATAATCGATCCTAAAAACACAAACTATTGAAAAAAAACAAACCAAAATAGCCCTAGATCTAGGAGATGGCGCCAGAACCAAAAACGAGAAAAAACGCAAAAAAACCCCTAAAAAAGGGGACACACACAAGGATTTCTCCCACTACATGATTGAATCTAAGACAAGAACAATCAAGATAAGAAGAATCCACACTAGAAACACCAAAAAAACACAAAAAATTTTGAGAGAGAAAGTTAGAGAGAGAAAACTTTCATGCAAATGAGAGGCCCTAGGGGTTAGGGGTTAGGGTTTAGGGTTCATGGTTCAGGGTTCAGGGTTCAGGGTTTTAGGGTTTTTAGTGGTTTAGGGTTTTTAAGGTTTTTAGGGGTTAGGGGTTTGGGGTTTGGGGGTTTGGGGGTTGGGGGTTTGGGGTGTTGGGGTTTGGTGTTTGGGGTTTGGGGTTTAGGGGGTTGGGGGTTTGGGGGCTGGGGGTTTCGGGTTTGGGGGTTAGGGGTTTGGGGTTGGGGTTAGGGGTTTGGGGTTTTGGGTTTGGGGTTGGTGTTGGGGTTATGGGTTTGGGGTTTGGGGGTAGGGGGTTCAGGGGTTCTGGATTCGGGGTTCTAGGGGTTCTAGGGGTTTGGGGTTTGGGGTTTAGGGTTTAGGGGTTAGGGGTTAGGGTTTAGGGTTTAGGGGTTTAGGGTTAGGGGTTTAGGGGTTAGGGGTTAGGGTTTAGGGGTTAGGGTTTAGGGTTTAGGGTTTAGGGGTTAGGGGTTAGGGGTTTAGGGTTTAGTGTAACACCCCGAATTTCGTTTAGCCGTTATGCGAGGTTGTTTGGAGGAAAAAGTAAGTTTTTGGGGCTGTCTACAGGACGCACGACCCGTGCGTCCTCCTTCAGAGAAAACGCACGGGTCGTGCGTAGGATCCAGGGCCGAGGTACAGTGCATGCGCACAGGTCGTGCGCATTTCCTTCTTTGAGGGCGCACGAGTCAGGTTGCTTTTTGGACTTGCTTTTAATATCTAGATTTGAGAGATATTTCATATATCTCAAATCTCAGTTCTCTCTCTCTCTCCTTTTTCTCTCTTTTCTCTTTCGATCTTCAAGGTCTTGTTTGGTTGCTAGTTTTCGGTGTTTCTAGCAAGGGGTCGGTGTTTTAAGCTTCACCTCTACGTCGTGATCGTTATCTGGTTTTCCGGGTTTTATTCTGAAAACCTACCGGTGAGTTCCTACTATCATTTTACAAACTTTATACATGTCAAAACTCTTATTTGCGAAATCTGAAGTATTTCTACGGTATGATTTTATGTTCTCTACATTTTGTTATAAATGAAGTTTTTGGTGAATCTCGGGGTTCCCGGTCAGATTTGACCAAAATGACGGGTTCCGCCCTATTGAAGTAAAATGATGTTTTACTTACACATTACGTGATTATGTAAAAAGAATGTTTATGAACTCATTTTAATGATTTTCATTCTTACCAGAAGTTGAACTGGAAGTAGCATTTTGTTTATAAAATGTACTTGTAACCATATGTTTATTTATGGTTGGTCACATATGTTGTTGTGACGAGTCCGTACCATTGCTAGTGGATCCCTAGGTTTTGGAGTAGACTGTTTTGTTGGGAGGCTATATTCCCCAAATTGTAGCTATGGGTCACATGTTCCATGATGAGTTTATGGTACGGTTATGTGAGGCCGGTTACTAGCCATGGTTCATGGTGATCCTAGTGAAGGAGTATACATTGGTTTCCCTTGGGAGCGCGATCTCACCTCGTAGCACGGACTCTGGGTTCATTGCTGAGGACTCCAAGTGTTTAGCTCATAACTCGGATTTGTGGTCTACTTTGTGTTACACCACTCTCCTTGGTAAAATGGTCCTTTTATCACCGTTTAAGAGTTTTGGACCGAAGAGGCCCGGTTGTGGCGAAATGTTATCTTTACGAACGAAACCTTTATGAAAAGATTTCTTTATGATACTGATGTTTATATCTTTCGAGCTTTATAAACTGTATGTTCTCACCAGGCTTTAAAGTCTGACACTTTTTCTCAAATGATATGTATAACAGGTTTCCCTTAGCGGTGGGTTGCACAGGGTCCTTGAGAGTCGAGCGTGGACTCGAGGCATATTATGAGATGTCTAGTATTTTGGTGTTGGGCATTGTTTAAGTCCCATCTTTTAGTGAATTTTGGTTCATCAAGTGTTGTAGTCTAGACGGTTATGTTTAGATTTGTATTGTTGATAAATTCTATATCCGTATGAGTTTTGTATAGTCTTAAGAACTGATCCACTTTATGGGAAGTTAATATCATCACGGATGTCTCGTTGCCTTATTTCCAAGTTTTAATTTACTCTGATTTTTGAGGATGTTACAAGTTGGTATCAGAGCTCTAGTTTAAACGAACTAGGCATGAATGTAAGATGTCTAGACTTAGACTGAGTTTGATAGGCATTGATTGTAAGATTTGGGTAGAACTTCTAAGATGGGTTAGTCATAAAATCGACGGATGTTATGTTAGTCAAGCGTTATGATGACGGTAACAATAACCCTTATGTGTTATATGTTCATAATCTCACTTAGCTAATGTGATTATGAGGATATTTTACGTGAGTGTAATTGGTTTGCTAATGTTATGACAATTGGTAGGCGTAGCGGTACGTTTCTTTCGTGCGTGTTTCAGTTAAACTCTTCCTTACCCTTTCTCGTGCTTGTGTTTGTCTGCTCTACCTTAGTATGTTGACTGTTAGAGTAGTGCGAAGGTTTCTAAGCGAGTAAGCTAAGGAATGATTGTTGTTTATAGCAATGTCTCTTCGGGATAATAGTAAGTGCGTAGAACGCATTAAGTTAATCATCTTGAGCCAGATTCGTTGGTGGAATTAGAACTATATCTTGCTAGATCGATTATGTTTAGAGGAAAATTGTAAGTTAATCTAATGGGATGGTTGCCCTATGATGCCTGAGGCATCCGGTTGATTATAGAACGTCGGAATATTGGGAAGCGTAGTATTAAGATGTGAGTGCCGACCGAATTCATGCATTTAGTTTATTTCTAAAATAAGGTTGCCTAAATTGCTTTTCATGAGCGCCAACCATGAAGTAAATTACATTATAACGTTTTGGCAAGACATTTAGCACTCATCATATTTTAAACTATGAGCATAAGCATGCTTAAAATGGCTTTGTTGCACCTGATTTCAAATTTTTATCAAAATTCTCTTTATTCAAGTCTAGTGTTTAAATGCTATTTTTGGATGTCGAAATATTGTGTTTTAACGCTTTTTGAGTTAATGGGCAAATAGCTGTGGAATTTTGACCTTGACATTGGAGCTCTTCTACGTATGTCAATGGTTTAAAGGAAAAGTTGTTCCCATACTTTTGAGTAGGAGTTTCTTGGGAATTTTTAGTCGTGTGAGTTTTGTTGAATTCTTGAAGCTTTGTTTTACGAATTCTTTTGTCGCATGTGTATATTTTGTGATGCGTAAGTTTAATTTCATTGCGTGCAAGTTATGAGTTCTTTGGGCGTCGTATCTCATTAAAAATCTTGTCAGAATGGTCACCTTACCTTATATTGAAAAAAAAATTAGAAATTTTGACACCACTTGATTGTTAGCGTAAATGAGTTTTATAAAATCCAGTTGGATTATGATGTCTCATCTTACGACTTTTGCGTCGCGTAAATAATTTTGAGGGGCATGTGCGTGTGCATCATTTTGTGTGTTAATCTCGGGATTTTATTATCAAGTATCATATGTCGTGTACTATGTGCATTGGATTTAAGTATAACGTTGGTGTGAATGATTGCATAAACGATTTATGTTATTTTTAAAAAAACAGGACTTTCGTTCTGATCATATTCCATCATTAACTCTTACTGTTAAAATTTCCGCAAAGCATTTAGCGACTTAGCGGTATTTTTGTCGTTGTAGTTTTTATTCTGTCAAATGTGTTTATCTTTACAACGTGAAGCTTTAAACTCGATTTGAAATTTTATTTGCATCCCCGTTATTTTACCGCCCTTTGGGGAATAAATTGTTGCATATGGGGTGAGTTGAAAATCCTTTTGCTGCAACGCTTCTTGGTTATAGAGGAGAAATTTTAAAGATAAAACTGTGATTTTTCCCTTTGGAGTTGTACAAACCATTGTTGCACATGATAAAGTGCAAGAATCTATTTTCACGTTCATAGTATAAATTGTTGCGTATGTTTTACCCGGTATTTCGCAAGGTGCGAGTATTTTGTTAAGTTTTCGTATTCGGTAACTTGGATTGTTTTAACAGCATAAATTACTCATGTCGAACTTGAATATTTCAATAAGTAAATAGTGTGAATTACATATTCTGAGTGATTTTGTATACGTAAAATCTACATTATGATTTATGCATCTTTGATGATTTTGTGCATCTTAGTATAATTGCATTCATAAACTTTTGGAAAATCATGTTCTGGTGGTGTGTATTTTCATAAACCTTGTTTAAAGACATTGTATTATTTGGGAAAATCGTTAAATGTCGGTTAAAATGTGTTTTAAGGTATACGAGGCTTTCATTGGAAATTTATGTAAAGTGTCGAGCCTTTGGCTCGGGTTTTGACTGAATGAGTCGTGTGGACATTTGTCCGAATTTATAACCACAATGAAAGATTTTCGTATGATGGAGTTTATTTGTGTTTTTGGTGAGTTAAAGTTGATTTGTGAAAAAAGGAGTTCCTGCCAAAATGATTATTTTAAAGTGTTGGTGTTTTACACTAAATTGCTAACTGCTGATAAGTTTTGGTCATTTTGAAATGTTAGTTTTATGAACATGTGAGACACCCATTTCGGGATCTTTGGTTATTTTGGTAAATAAATCATGTTGAAGTGTTTCTTTAATGATTTTACATATATATTTGGAGTTCAATTGACGTAAGTGTCATTTGGTGTATTTGATCTTGTAAACCTTTTTCAAGAAATGCATATTATTGTGTTATGAGACCTTTTTGAAAACATAAGGGTATGAGTTCATTTGGAAAACAATTTGTTTCAATCAACGATGAAATTTGAGTTAATTATACTTTTGGTCGTGTTTGCATAATAGTTGGTCAAACGTGTTTCAATATTTATTTCGGCTTTCATTTGGGTGTTTACGTAAACCGTTAGGTCGTTGGCTCAGTTTTGACTAAATGGAGTCTTGAGGACATTTGTGTGGAATTTTGGAGTACGATTGCGATTGTTTTATGCCATTGGGAGTTACATGTTTTGGGAACTTTGGTTTTTCAGTTGGAGTCATGTAATGTTAGACAGTCTGTCTGTTTTGTAAAGCCTGAGGTTTTGGGTTGCACTTAGTGACCGCTCGGGTTTACTAGCGAGTAGACAATAGGTGGCACGAGCCACTGAGTTGGAACTCGTCTAGATTGGGTAGACACCCGTGTCCGTAAGCCCTTGAGATGGAACTCGACGGAGTATGGCTAGAGGATGTCTGGTATGACATGGGAACTAAGATCGGGATACGTGGTGAAATCCAATAACATCACGGGTGACCCCATTCAATTGTTCTCGCCACCCAAGATGGAAACGTTTAGAGGTCATGCGAGGAAGTTGTATGGGCGGCCTACTTGCGTGTCCTTCTATTCTCTTTGTGTACGGGTCTCTCCGTCGTAGACCCGGGGTATTTTAAAAACTAATGTCATATTCTTACCTGCTTTGGTTATATGGAGTCGACGGTAAATGATGGCTTTAATATTGGGTTCTCCCCACGTATATTAAGGTTTGAATGAAATGTGTTATTCGTGCATGCTGATATTTAGTTTTCTTTTGTTTTTGGTCGTGTGAGTATTTGGGCCTAGTGCCCATGTTTTCGGACGTACGATGTGGATGGTGTTACTAATGTTCCATACTTCGAGTTAGTACAAGTTGTGTCAATTTATAAAGTATCATTTAAATGAAAGATCCATCTTTGAAATTGCATAACTTTGAAAAGGAGTTGTACCATGTTTAAAAAAAAAAAAAAAATTTTGAAAGGTTCTGTTTTAAAGAGAAGTTCATCAATTTAAATGCTTTTACTTATGTAAAACTCTTGAGCTCTCTAGGCGTTAAGCTTAAACTTTTATTTATTTATTTATCTTCATGTGCATCATTTCCTGTCGGGGGTTCGGTTCTAGCAGTGCATTGAGGAGTTGGGCCTTAGCCTTGAGCTAGAGTAAGTTGTTGGTAAAGTCTTCCACAGGTTGGAGTTAGTCTACGCATGGGTTTCTGTAACGCCCGTCCTTTATAAGTCCGAATGTATAGATTGGTGGTATGTTTAGAAGTTAATCTTTATAATGTGGTTGTAGACGGAGTATATATGGAAGTATTAAGAATTTCGAATAAGGGCTATTTCCAGATTTGGGGTCGGATCGGAGTTGAGTGATAGCAGAATCTGTGTTAACTGATTTCCGGAAAGACGCTTTAGTGCGCCTTGTAAGAATATCTTTAGCGGTATTAAGAATGAATAAGTGAAATCTGAGAGTTTTGGGAAGATTAGCGTCGACCGTTGGCTTGGAGTTCGAAACCGTGCAGTTTGAAAGAGATTGGTAGATGGAAAGTTGAGGTCGCTAATTTCCTGGAGGTAGTACTTGTCACCTAAGGTTGGGAGGCAACCGTAACCTTGGGAGTAAAGGTTACTTTGAAGTGTTGGGTGTTCGCTCGGTTAGGAGTGGTTTATGCCCAAGAAGGGTAGCTAATGTGGATGTCGGTATTAAGATCTCGTTATTGATTATGGCTTTTGGGTTTGAGTCAATCTTCTCTGCGGACAGTGTTCCATTGAGGAGAGTAGATTTCGAGGACGAAATCATTCTAAGGTTGGGAGTATTGTAACACCCCGAATTTCGTTTAGCCGTTATGCGAGGTTGTTTGGAGGAAAAAGTAAGTTTTTGGGCCTGTCTACAGGACGCACGACCCGTGCGTCCTCCTTCAGAGAAAACGCACGGGTCGTGCGTAGGATCCAGGGCCGAGGTACAGTGCATGCGCACAGGTCGTGCGCATTTCCTTCTTTGAGGGCGCACGAGTCAGGTTGCTTTTTGGACTTGCTTTTAATATCTAGATTTGAGAGATATTTCATATATCTCAAATCTCAGTTCTCTCTCTCTCTCTCCTTTTTCTCTCTTTTCTCTTTCGATCTTCAAGGTCTTGTTTGGTTGCTAGTTTTCGGTGTTTCTAGCAAGGGGTCGGTGTTTTAAGCTTCACCTCTACGTCGTGATCGTTATCTGGTTTTCCGGGTTTTATTCTGAAAACCTACCGGTGAGTTCCTACTATCATTTTACAAACTTTATACATGTCAAAACTCTTATTTGCGAAATCTGAAGTATTTCTACGGTATGATTTTATGTTCTCTACATTTTGTTATAAATGAAGTTTTTGGTGAATCTCGGGGTTCCCGGTCAGATTTGACCAAAATGACGGGTTCCGCCCTATTGAAGTAAAATGATGTTTTACTTACACATACGTGATTATGTAAAAAGAATGTTTATGAACTCATTTTAATGATTTTCATTCTTACCAGAAGTTGAACTGGAAGTAGCATTTTGTTTATAAAATGTACTTGTAACCATATGTTTATTTATGGTTGGTCACATATGTTGTTGTGACGAGTCCGTACCATTGCTAGTGGATCCCTAGGTTTTGGAGTAGACTGTTTTGTTGGGAGGCTATATTCCCCAAATTGTAGCTATGGGTCACATGTTCCATGATGAGTTTATGGTACGGTTATGTGAGGCCGGTTACTAGCCATGGTTCATGGTGATCCTAGTGAAGGAGTATACATTGGTTTCCCTTGGGAGCGCGATCTCACCTCGTAGCACGGACTCTGGGTTCATTGCTGAGGACTCCAAGTGTTTAGCTCATAACTCGGATTTGTGGTCTACTTTGTGTTACACCACTCTCCTTGGTAAAATGGTCCTTTTATCACCGTTTAAGAGTTTTGGACCGAAGAGGCCCGGTTGTGGCGAAATGTTATCTTTACGAACGAAACCTTTATGAAAAGATTTCTTTATGATACTGATGTTTATATCTTTCGAGCTTTATAAACTGTATGTTCTCACCAGGCTTTAAAGTCTGACACTTTTTCTCAAATGATATGTATAACAGGTTTCCCTTAGCGGTGGGTTGCACAGGGTCCTTGAGAGTCGAGCGTGGACTCGAGGCATATTATGAGATGTCTAGTATTTTGGTGTTGGACATTGTTTAAGTCCCATCTTTTAGTGAATTTTGGTTCATCAAGTGTTGTAGTCTAGACGGTTATGTTTAGATTTGTATTGTTGATAAATTCTATATCCGTATGAGGTTTGTATAGTCTTAAGAACCGATCCACTTTATGGGAAGTTAATATCATCACGGATGTCTCGTTGCCTTATTTCCAAGTTTTAATTTACTCTGATTTTTGAGGATGTTACATTTAGGGTTTAGGGTTTAGGGTTTATAGGGTTTAGGGTTTATAGGGTTTAGGGTTTATAGGGTTTATAGGGTTTAGGGTTTATATGGTTTATAGGGTTTAGGGTTTATAGGGTTTATAGTGTTTATAGGGTTTAGGGTTTATAGGGTTTATAGGGTTTAGGGTTTATAGGGTTTAGGGTTTATAGGGTTTAGGGTTTATATGGTTTATAGGGTTTAGGGTTTATAGGGTTTATAGGGCTTTTAGGGTTTAGGGTTTAGGGTTTAGGGTTTAGGGTTTAGGGTTTTAGGGTTTAGGGTGTAGGGTTTAGGGTTTAGGGGTTAGGGGTTAGGGGTTAGGGGTTAGGGTTTATTGCCACTAGAAAGAATACTAGTGAAAGATTTACCTTCATCATTCTTTCCAATATTATCCAAAATTCCAAGAATACTCTCCGTAATAACCAAATCTTGATCATTCAATTCACTTCCAATAATATTTTTCACCTTCTCCAATTCTCTTTTCCGTGCCATCTCCTCTCTTAAAACTTCTTTTCTTTTGAGCTCTTCAGCCTCAACAAAATCTTTTTTCTCCTCTCTACACATCTTATTCCAATTGGGACAAAGAACCCAAGTAGTAGACTTACGAACATCCCCCTTTCCCAATCCATCAATCGACGCATCACTACTAGTATTGCCACAATCTGATAAGCTACCCTCCGATTTAAGCTCATCCGCACGATTTTGGGAACAAACATTTTCAACATTTCTCTTAATAAGTTCATCAAAATCATCCAAATCCTCCTTGCTAATTTCCACAGCAGAATCCGAAGGCAAAGAATCCACAACCTCATCAAAAATTTGAGATAATCGACGAGATTGAATCCTTTCCTTGTACAACGCAATCTTATTCCTAATTTTCTCTTTAGTATCATCATCTTTAGCTTTCTCAACTAGAGAAATAATCTTGGCCTTAAAATGGCTAGCAAACAACTCACTTTCACTTTCAGAAACAGAAATAGGAACAGAAATATCACCTGAAGCAGAATGAGATTCTTCTCCAAAAGGTTCAGAAATAGGTTCCATGTACTCCTCATCAGCAATAGAATCAATATTCGACAGCACCTCATCTTCTTCCATAAACACACCCTTCGAACCAGATTTTTTCGAACCACCAACAGTAAGAACAACCTTATGAGGAGACTTACTAGCCTTAATCGAACCAGAGGATGGCTTCACAGCCAACTTCGAACCCCCTTTGTTGTGCTTACCCATAATAAACCAACTCAAAAAGAGTAAGCGACCAACAAGTCTGCTCCTGACTTCGAATAACAAAAC
Organism: Arctium lappa; assembly: GCA_023525745.1. Taxonomy (NCBI): domain Eukaryota; kingdom Viridiplantae; phylum Streptophyta; class Magnoliopsida; order Asterales; family Asteraceae; genus Arctium; species Arctium lappa. Next base: position 9,696 of record CM042058.1, on the reverse strand, counting down.
CCAAACAAGAAATCGATTTGACCCACAATAAGCAACAACAAAGAAATCGATTATAGATAAGAGATGATAACACCCAAATGATCCTATACTCACCAACAATTTCAGAAAAATCAACCCACACAGAACCAAGATCAGTTGGCGACGCAGGAACAAAAACGACCAAAAAACCCAAAATCAAACCCAAATGAGTAGAACAAAACCAAAATCGATTGTAGATCTGGATTAAGACACCATAATCGATCCTAAAAACACAAACTATTGAAAAAAAACAAACCAAAATAGCCCTAGATCTAGGAGATGGCGCCAGAACCAAAAACGAGAAAAAACGCAAAAAAAAACCCTAAAAAAGGGGACACACACAAGGATTTCTCTCACTACATGATTGAATCTAAGACAAGAACAATCAAGATAAGAAGAATCCACACTAGAAACACCAAAAAAACACAAAAAATTTTGAGAGAGAAAGTTAGAGAGAGAAAACTTTCATGCAAATGAGAGGCCCTAGGGGTTAGGGGTTAGGGGTTAGGGTTTAGGGTTCATGGTTCAGGGTTCAGGGTTCAGGGTTTTAGGGGTTTTAGTGGTTTAGGGGTTTTAAGGTTTTTAGGGGTTAGGGGTTTGGGGTTTGGGGTTTGGAGGTTTCGGGGTTGGGGGTTTGGGGTGTTGGGGTTTGGTGTTTGGGGTTTGGGGTTTAGGGGGTTGGGGGTTTGGGGGCTGGGGGTTTCGGGTTTGGGGGTTAGGGGTTTGGGGTTGGGGTTAGGGGTTTGGGGTTTTGGGTTTGGGTTTGGGGTTGGGGTTATGGGTTTGGGGTTTGGGGGTAGGGGGTTCAGGGGTTCTGGATTCGGGGTTCTAGGGGTTCTAGGGGGTTGGGGTTTGGGGTTTAGGGTTTAGGGGTTAGGGGTTAGGGTTTAGGGTTTAGGGGTTTAGGGTTAGGGGTTTAGGGGTTAGGGGTTAGGGGTTAGGGGTTAGGGTTTAGGGTTTAGGGGTTAGGGGTTAGGGGTTTAGGGTGTAGGGTTTAGTGTAACACCCCGAATGTCGTTTAGCCGTTATGCGAGGTTGTTTGGAGGAAAAAGTAAGTTTTTGGGCCTGTCTACAGGACGCACGACCCGTGCGTCCTCCTTCAGAGAAAACGCACGGGTCGTGCGTAGGATCCAGGGCCGAGGTACAGTGCATGCGCACAGGTCGTGCGCATTTCCTTCTTTGAGGGCGCACGAGTCAGGTTGCTTTTTGGACTTGCTTTTAATATCTAGATTTGAGAGATATTTCATATATCTCAAATCTCAGTTCTCTCTCTCTCTCCTTTTTCTCTCTTTTCTCTTTCGATCTTCAAGGTCTTGTTTGGTTGCTAGTTTTCGGTGTTTCTAGCAAGGGGTCGGTGTTTTAAGCTTCACCTCTACGTCGTGATCGTTATCTGGTTTTCCGGGTTTTATTCTGAAAACCTACCGGTGAGTTCCTACTATCATTTTACAAACTTTATACATGTCAAAACTCTTATTTGCGAAATCTGAAGTATTTCTACGGTATGATTTTATGTTCTCTACATTTTGTTATAAATGAAGTTTTTGGTGAATCTCGGGGTTCCCGGTCAGATTTGACCAAAATGACGGGTTCCGCCCTATTGAAGTAAAATGATGTTTTACTTACACATTACGTGATTATGTAAAAAGAATGTTTATGAAATCATTTTAATGATTTTCATTCTTACCAGAAGTTGAACTGGAAGTAGCATTTTGTTTATAAAATGTACTTGTAACCATATGTTTATTTATGGTTGGTCACATATGTTGTTGTGACGAGTCCGTACCATTGCTAGTGGATCCCTAGGTTTTGGAGTAGACTGTTTTGTTGGGAGGCTATATTCCCCAAATTGTAGCTATGGGTCACATGTTCCATGATGAGTTTATGGTACGGTTATGTGAGGCCGGTTACTAGCCATGGTTCATGGTGATCCTAGTGAAGGAGTATACATTGGTTTCCCTTGGGAGCGCGATCTCACCTCGTAGCACGGACTCTGGGTTCATTGCTGAGGACTCCAAGTGTTTAGCTCATAACTCGGATTTGTGGTCTACTTTGTGTTACACCACTCTCCTTGGTAAAATGGTCCTTTTATCACCGTTTAAGAGTTTTGGACCGAAGAGGCCCGGTTGTGGCGAAATGTTATCTTTACGAACGAAACCTTTATGAAAAGATTTCCCATAATAAACCAACTCAAAAAGAGTCAGCGACCAACAAGTCTGCTCCTGACTTCGAATAACAAAACCCAAACAAGAAATCGATTTGACCCACAATAAGCAACAACAAAGAAATCGATTATAGATAAGAGATAATAACACCCAAATGATCCTATACTCACCAACAATTTCAGAAAAATCAACCCACACAGAACCAAGATCAGTTGGCGACGCAGGAACAAAAACGACCAAAAAACCCAAAATCAAACCCAAATGAGTAGAACAAAACCAAAATTGATTGTAGATCTGGATTAAGACATCATAATCGATCCTAAAAACACAAACTATTGAAAAAAAACAAACCAAAATAGCCCTAGATCTAGGAGATGGCGCCAGAACCAAAAACGAGAAAAAACGCAAAAAAACCCTAAAAAAGGGGACACACACAAGGATTTCTCCCACTACATGATTGAATCTAAGACAAGAACAATCAAGATAAAAAGAATCCACACTAGAAACACCAAAAAAACACAAAAAATTTTGAGAGAGAAAGTTAGAGAGAGAAAACTTTCATGCAAATGAGAGGCCCTAGGGGTTAGGGTTTAGGGGTTAGGGGTTAGGGTTTAGGGTTCATGGTTCAGGGTTCAGGGTTTTAGGGTTTTTAAGGTTTTTAGGGTTTAGGGGTTTGGGGTTTGGGGGTTTCGGGGTTAGGGGTTTGGGGTGTTGGGGTTTGGTGTTTGGGGTTTGGGGTTTTGGGGGTTTGGGGGCTGGGGGTTAGGGGTTTGGGGTTGGGGTTTGGGGTTTTGGGTTTCGGGTTGGGGTTATGGGTTTGGGGTTTGAGGTTTAGGGTTAGGGTTTAGGGTTAGGGTTTGAGGTTTGGGGTTGGGGTTATGGGTTTGGGGTTTGAGGTTTGAGGTTTGGGGGTAGGTGGTTCAGGGGTTCTGGGTTCAGGGTTCTAGGGGTTCTAGGGGGTTGGGGTTTGGGGTTTGGGGTTTAGGGGTTAGGGTTTAGGGTTTAGGGGTTTAGGGTTAGGGGTTAGGGTTTAGGGTTTAGGGTTTAGGGGTTTAGGGGTTAGGGTTTAGGGGTTAGGGGTTAGGGGTTAGGGTTTAGGGTTTAGTGTAACACCCCGAATTTCGTTTAGGGTTTAGGGTTTAGGGTTTTTAGGGTTTATGGTTTAGGGTTTTTAGGGTTTAGGGTTTTTAGGGTTTAGGGTTTAGGGTTTAGGGTTTTTAGGGTTTAGGGTTTTTAGGGCTTCGGGTTTAGGGTTTCGGGTTTTGGGTTTCGGGTTTAGGGTTTTAGGGTTTTTAGTGGTTAGGGGTTAGGGGTTTTTAGGGTTTGGGGGTTTGGGGGTTTGGGGTGTTGGGGTTTGGTGTTTGGGGTTTGGGGTTTAGGGGGTTTGGGGGCTGGGGGTTTCGGGTTTGGGGGTTAGGGGGTTGGGGTTGGGGTTAGGGGTTTGGGGTTTTGGGTTTGGGGTTGGGATTATGGGTTTGGGGTTTGAGGTTTGGGGGTAGGGTGTTCAGGGGTTCTGGGTTCGGGGTTCTAGGGGTTGGGGGTTGGGGTTGGGGGTTTAGGGGTTAGGGGTTAGGGTTTAGGGTTTAGGGTTTAGGGGTTTAGAGGTTATGGGTTATGGGTTTAGGAGTTTGGGGTTTTGGGGTTTAGGGGTTTGGGGTTAGGGGTTTAGGGTTTAGTGTTTAGGGTTTAGGGTTTAGTGTAACACCCCGAATTTCATTTAGGGTTTAGGGTTTAGGGTTTAGGGTTTTTAGGGTTTAGGGTTTAGGGTTTAGGGGGTTTAGGGTTTAGGGTTTAGGGGTTTTAGGGTTTAGGGGGTTTAGGGTTTTTAGGGTTTTTAGGGTTTAGGGTTTAGGGGTTAGGGGTTAGGGGGTAGGGGGTAGGGAGTTGAAGGTTGGGGGTTGGGGGGTTGGGGGTTTGGGGGTTTGGGGGTTTGGGGGTTAGGGGGTTTAGGGTTTTGGGTTGGGGGTTGGGGGTTGGGGGTTGGGGGTTGGGGGTTGGGGGTTGGGGTTTGGGGTTTGGGGTTTGGGGTTTAGGGGTTGGGGGGTTTGGGGTTGGGGGTTGGGGGGTTTGGGGTTGGGGGTTAGGGGTTGGGGTTAGGGGTTTGGGGTTAGGGGGTTTAGGGTTTCGGGTTTGGGGGTTTGGGGTTTGGTGTTTGGGGTTTGGGGGTTTGGGGGTTTGGGGTTTGGGGTTAGGGGTTTTGGGTTTGGGGTTTTTGGGGTTTTTGGGTTTTGGGGGTTGGGGGTTTAGGGTTTAGGGGTCAGGGGTCAGGGGTCAGGGGTCAGGGGTTAGGGTTTAGGGGTTTAGGGTTTATGGGTTCGGGGTTCGGGTTTGGGGTTTGGGGTTTGTGGTTTGGGTGGTTTGGGGTTTGGGGTTTGGGTGGTTTAGGGTTTAGGGTTTTTGGGGGTTTTAGGGTTTAGGGTTTAGGGGTTGGGGGTTGGGGGTTGGGGGTTGGGGTTTGGGGTTTGGGGTTTGGGGTTTGGGGTTTGGGGTTTGGGGGTTAGGGGTTAGGGGTTAGGGTTTAGGGGTTAGGGGTTAGGGGTTAGGGTTAGGGGTTAGGGGTTAGGGGTTAGGGTTTAGGGTTTAGGGTTTAGGGGTTAGGGGTTAGGGTTTAGGGGTTAGGGGTTAGGGGCTTGGGGGTTGGGGGTTGGGGGTTGGGGGTTGGGGTTTGGGGTTTGGGGTTAGGGGTTAGGGGTAGGGTTAGGGGTAGGGTTTAGGGTTTAGGGTTTAGGGTCTTGGGGTCTTGGGGTCTTGGGGTCTGGGGTCTGGGGGCTGGGGGCTGGGGGCTTGGGGCTTGGGGCTTGGGGCTGAGGGCTGAGGGCTGAGGGCTGAGGGCTGAGGGCTGGGGGTTGAGGGGTTGAGGGTTGAGGGTTGAGGGTTGAGGGTTTGGGGTTTGGGGTTTGGGGGTAGGGGGTAGGGGGTAGGGGGTAGGGGGTAGGGTTTAGGGGGTAGGGTGTAGGGTTTAGGGTTTAGGGGTTAGGGGGTTAGGGGTTAGGGGTTAGGGGTTGGGGTTAGGGTTAGGGGTTAGGGGTTAGGGGTTAGGGGTTTAGGGGTTAGGGGTTAGGGGTTAGGGGTTAGGTTTAGGGGTTAGGGGGTAGGGGTTAGGGGGTAGGGGTTAGGGGGTAGGGGGTAGGGGGTTGGGGGTTGGGGGTTGGGGGTTGGGGTTTGGGGGTTGGGGGTTGGGGGTTGGGGGTTGGGGGTTTGGGGTTTGGGGTTAGGGGTTTAGGGGTTTAGGGGTTAGGGGTTAGGGGTTTAGGTGTTTAAGGTTTAGGGGTTAGGGGTTGGGGGTTGGGGGTTGGGGTTAGGGGTGTAGGGTGTAGGGGTGTGGGGTGTAGGGGTGTGGGGTGTGGGGTGTGGGGTGTGGGGTTAGGGGTTAGGGGTTAGGGGTTAGGGGTTAGGGTTAGGGGGTAGGGGGTAGGGGGTAGGGGGTAGGGGTTAGGGGGTTTGGGGGTTTGGGGGCTGGGGGCTTGGGGCTTGGGGCTTGGGCTTGGGCGTAGGGGCGTAGGGGCGTAGGGGGGTAGGGGTAGGGGGTAGGGGGTAGGGGGTAGGGGTTAGGGGTTAGGGTTTAGGGTTTAGGGTTTAGGGGTTTAGAGGTTATGGGTTATGGGTTTAGGAGTTTGGGGTTTTGGGGTTTAGGGGTTTGGGGTTAGGGGTTTAGGGTTTAGTGTTTAGGGTTTAGGGTTTAGTGTAACACCCCGAATTTCATTTAGGGTTTAGGGTTTAGGGTTTAGGGTTTTTAGGGTTTAGGGTTTAGGGGGTTTAGGGTTTAGGGTTTAGGGGTTTTAGGGTTTAGGGGGTTTAGGGTTTTTAGGGTTTTTAGGGTTTAGGGTTTCGGGTTTCGGGGTTAGGGGTTAGGGGGTAGGGGGTAGGGAGTTGGGGGTTGGGGGTTGGGGGGTTGGGGGTTTGGGGGTTTGGGGGTTTGGGGGTTAGGGGGTTTAGGGTTTTGGGTGGGGGTTGGGGGTTGGGGTTTGGGGTTTGGGGGTTGGGGGTTGGGGTTTGGGGTTTGGGGTTTGGGGTTTAGGGGTTGGGGGGTTTGGGGTTGGGGGTTGGGGGTTAGGGGTTGGGGTTAGGGGTTTGGGGTTAGGGGGTTTAGGGTTTCGGGTTTCGGGTTTGGGGGTTTGGGGTTTGGTGTTTGGGGTTTGGGGGTTTGGGGTTTGGGGTTAGGGGTTTTGGGTTTGGGGTTTTTGGGGTTTTTGGGTTTTGGGGGTTGGGGGTTTAGGGTTTAGGGGTCAGGGGTCAGGGGTCAGGGTTTAGGGTTTAGGGGTTTAGGGTTTATGGGTTCGGGGTTCGGGGTTCGGGTTTGGGGTTTGGGGTTTGGGTGGTTTGGGGTTTGGGGTTTGGGTGGTTTAGGGTTTAGGGTTTTTGGGGGTTTTAGGGTTTAGGGTTTAGGGGTTGGGGGTTGGGGGTTGGGGGTTGGGGGTTGGGGTTTGGGGTTTGGGGTTTGGGGTTTGGGGGTTGGGGTTTGGGGGTTGGGGGTTGGGGGTTAGGGGTTAGGGGTTAGGGGTTAGGGGTTAGGGGTTAGGGTTTAGGGTTTAGGGGTTAGGGGTTAGGGGTTAGGGGTTAGGGGCTTGGGGCTTGGGGCTTGGGGCTTGGGGGTTGGGGGTTGGGGGTTGGGGTTTGGGGTTAGGGGTTAGGGGTTAGGGGTAGGGTTAGGGGTAGGGTTTAGGGTTTAGGGTTTTGGGGTCTTGGGGTCTTGGGGTCTTGGGGTCTGGGGTCTGGGGGCTGGGGGCTGGGGGCTTGGGGCTGAGGGCTGAGGGCTGAGGGCTGAGGGCTGAGGGCTGAGGGCTGAGGGCTGAGGGCTGAGGGTTGAGGGGCTGAGGGGTTGAGGGTTGAGGGTTGAGGGTTTGGGGTTTGGGGTTTGGGGTTTGGGGGTAGGGGGTAGGGGGTAGGGGGTAGGGGGTAGGGTTTAGGGGGTAGGGTGTAGGGTTTAGGGTTTAGGGTTTAGGGGTTAGGGGTTAGGGGTTAGGGGTTGGGGGTTGGGGTTAGGGTTAGGGGTTAGGGGTTAGGGGTTAGGTTTAG